>BBPU01000018.1:10000-12011 GCA_000950635.1 Mrakia blollopis | reverse complement strand
GTAGAACTTTCTAGTCAACACTTTAAGACTTTTCCATTTGATCAACAATGAACATATGATAAGTTTCAAAGTCGATTATGTGGTCTGGTGATTTCATTAGAAAATAGGTTCGAGCCTTCAAGCAATGAGTGAGGTTTCCAGGTTTCCCACCAGAAACCTCTGAGTCAAGCCCTGAAAGTGAATTAACCATCATTCCTTGATCTGCTTTAGTTTTCAGTCTCATTCTTTATAATCAGCTTAGTATTTCCTTATTAGCCCGTTTTATTTAGGGTTCTGAGCTCGACCTAGCGAGTCTCTCCAAGTGCCTGGGCTGACCCTGGACTTCGAAGACAGAGAAGGAAGTCTTCGTTTGCGCTAATTTTTTCATACATTGTAGCTGACATGTCAACTTGAAGTTCTGCAGTCTTGAAAACGGAATTTGAAAGTTTTCGTGCGAAGGACGACGCGCCGGGTGGATTTCGCGACCTCGCCTTCCCAACTACTTCGAGTTCAGCGTCGCGTCTTGTACTCTTTCAAATTGAAGGGAGTACATTCAAACGCAAGCTCAAACGTTTTTTCGACAAGATCAAAGGTGATCGCGAGCATCCAGCCTTGAAAACACTTCCAACCCCTCCCACCCTTCACTCCCACATTCGTTTCGTCCGCCTTTCTCGAGAACCTTCCCAAACTATAGGTACATGCCCTAAGTATAGTCCCCGTCAGTTTTGGAGAATTTGGCGCATCTCTCAGTGCTCAAGAGCAATCAGCAGCTCACTCACTTCACCCTCTCCTTATCCTGTTCTTTTCTCTCAATTCTTTCCTCTCAGCTCTCTCAGCTTCCCAAACATAGTCCGAGTCCACCAGAAATCGGAAAAGTTTCAAAAAAGAGAAAGGAGGGGTAAAGAGAAAGTCCAGCAAAATGAAACAAAAACCACAGCACCCAGGATTCCCGCGTGGTCCCCCACCGTGGTACTAACTAGGCGGCATACCGGTTAACTGCGCAGATCGGACGGGATGCGGTGCTTTCGATATCCTATGGCCGTGGATGAAAGTAATGTTTCTTCAACCATCTTATACCCCGAGTTTTTTTTTCGCCCAAAAAGTTCAAGAGCTCAGCTCACATCCCCACTCCTTTCGACTCTTACAGTAAGATGATAAGAAGCCAGAGTCCGCTATGTACTACTATATATTCGAGATATTCGATATATACTCAGAACTGTTGGGTAAGAGTGGAAAGTGCGGAAACTTGATGGGCAAAGGTGAAAATGGGTTTGAGTGAGCTCAATTGGTCTGTTTCACCTCTCCCAGTCTCTCACATACTTCCTTTTCGTCAAGATGCTCAGAATTAGCGAGGGATGTAAATTTATAGTTCTGAGAGTTGTACAGCGTTGATGGGAGATACGTAGTGCAAATCTGCGATGCCGGAGGGGGATAAGTACTCGCATCACTGGCGAGGAAGTTGAAGGTTTTTAAAACTTGTTCGTGTGCTCTAATAAGCTCTCACTTTGATTGTCACATGTACGCGAGGGTCCAGCACGAAAATAGGGCCTTGAAATAAAATCTGCAAGGAGCTGCGAGGCAAAGAAAGTTAAAACGGTGAGCTCGACTGACTTTGTCTGTTTTATGCTAGGACCTCTATTTTTTCGCTGTGAAGTCCTTGATATAGTACCTAAAGAAAGGTATCACTCTAGGGGATTCGCTTGCAAATTTTAGAAGTCGAGGTCGAATGGGGACAAGGGGAGAGACTACCAGACTAAACGCACTTTCGACATGGTTGAAATAGACGAAAGCTTCTGAGACCGAAGAACTATACTTCAGCAACGGCCTGAGAAAATTTTGGGCCCAAATTCGCAAGGGGGAACAGTGAGGAGGGAAAAGACACGGCGCTTCTCAGACTCACATCCGCTCACTCTTTTACTTCCTCAGCAAGGCAGGTAGCAGTAATCGCAAAGGTTGCTTCGAATTCTAAGTCTAATATTATATATCTTGAGCTTGACCGAGCCCGATTTGCGAGAATATGTCTGGGAGTGAG
>BBPU01000020.1:2500-7500 GCA_000950635.1 Mrakia blollopis | reverse complement strand
TATCCTATGGCCGTGGATGAAAGTAATGTTTCTTCAACCATCTTATACCCCGAGTTTTTTTTTCGCCCAAAAAGTTCAAGAGCTCAGCTCACATCCCCACTCCTTTCGACTCTTACAGTAAGATGATAAGAAGCCAGAGTCCGCTATGTACTACTATATATTCGAGATATTCGATATATACTCAGAACTGTTGGGTAAGAGTGGAAAGTGCGGAAACTTGATGGGCAAAGGTGAAAATGGGTTTGAGTGAGCTCAATTGGTCTGTTTCACCTCTCCCAGTCTCTCACATACTTCCTTTTCGTCAAGATGCTCAGAATTAGCGAGGGATGTAAATTTATAGTTCTGAGAGTTGTACAGCGTTGATGGGAGATACGTAGTGCAAATCTGCGATGCCGGAGGGGGATAAGTACTCGCATCACTGGCGAGGAAGTTGAAGGTTTTTAAAACTTGTTCGTGTGCTCTAATAAGCTCTCACTTTGATTGTCACATGTACGCGAGGGTCCAGCACGAAAATAGGGCCTTGAAATAAAATCTGCAAGGAGCTGCGAGGCAAAGAAAGTTAAAACGGTGAGCTCGACTGACTTTGTCTGTTTTATGCTAGGACCTCTATTTTTTCGCTGTGAAGTCCTTGATATAGTACCTAAAGAAAGGTATCACTCTAGGGGATTCGCTTGCAAATTTTAGAAGTCGAGGTCGAATGGGGACAAGGGGAGAGACTACCAGACTAAACGCACTTTCGACATGGTTGAAATAGACGAAAGCTTCTGAGACCGAAGAACTATACTTCAGCAACGGCCTGAGAAAATTTTGGGCCCAAATTCGCAAGGGGGAACAGTGAGGAGGGAAAAGACACGGCGCTTCTCAGACTCACATCCGCTCACTCTTTTACTTCCTCAGCAAGGCAGGTAGCAGTAATCGCAAAGGTTGCTTCGAATTCTAAGTCTAATATTATATATCTTGAGCTTGACCGAGCCCGATTTGCGAGAATATGTCTGGGAGTGAGGAGTGAAGGTGCTCGTTTTGACCAAAGTGTGTAGGAGGTTTGGTTTTCGCTTTTTTCTGCTCTTTCATAATTCTACTGAAGTTTCCCACCACTATTCAATCATCCCAATCGGTAGAAGTCTAGGGTACCCAAGAACCCCAAGAGATAGGCTAGGACATTGAGCAAACATGCCCACAAGTCCCCACTCTTCCCTGAAGTTTTTTTTATCTTCAATTTAGTGCCAGAAGTTTGCTCAAACCACGCCCATCGCCTAGCGCGAGTTTGACCAAAACAAATTGAGGATACGTGGGATCGAACACAGGTGGCCCCGTCAACCTAAGACGTTACACGATTTAATCGATTTGCTCCAAATTCCAAGCATGAGCCCTTTCGAGTTTTGAAACCGCACAAACGGCCACCTTCCGAGTGCCTCCCCACCGGAGCGACCACTTTGACTACTACATGAAAGAGTGTTGAAGAAGCCAAAAGCTTCGGAAGCCTCTATTCAAAGTAACGGTGAAGGCCTATTAGTCAGTACTACTCTGAATCGATTGAAAAATTGAACAATGTTAAGCTTCGAGCCGAGATTGTAAGAGCGTGGAACGTTAGTAAAAACACGATCATTAAGTAAGCTTCGGCTGAAAGATGTAGTGCGGCCCTATATTCATCTTTACGCCTTAGTACTAATTCTTAAGGATCTACGCAAGGACAGCAGTAATGTTGCACCTCCGTGGATGTACCTGCTAGGGAACGGGTTTTCCGAAGGCTGATTAACTATGGACTTATCTATTGAAACGTCGTATTAACGTACGGTCGCCATCTAGATGAGGATTGGTTGATCGAGGGCAAGCTAGCATTTATGCTAGTTCCTCAAAACAGCCGGACATCGATCTTTTGTATCGTTTGTCCGCGATGATTAATGATGTGGATTAATACCCACTGGGCAACTAAAATTGCAATTAACCATTCGAAGATCCGCCGCGTTGTGGTTGCCTTTATTGTGCGACCCAATGTTGGTAGTCTTCTCTTAGGATCGTGACTCAAGTCTCTTCATTTACTTGGAGCTCGGACTTGGAGATCGTATTCAAAGCTAGTGAGATCGGGGGATAAGGAGCTTCTAGTGCGATGTGTTGAACCAATTTCCGCAAGGAAAACGGCTCCGCGGAACACTGAAGTCATTTACAATTAAAGGTTGACGCCTTGATAACGACGCCAAAGCTGAGATCGGTTTGATTAACTTCGCCTTTCAAAGCGGATGAAGTCTCTTACGAGATGGATTCTAATCGGATAGTTACCTGGTTGATCCTGCCAGTAGTCATATGCTTGTCTCAAAGATTAAGCCATGCATGTCTAAGTATAAACAAATTTTTACTGTGAAACTGCGAATGGCTCATTAAATCAGTTATAGTTTATTTGATGGTACCTTGCTACATGGATAACTGTGGTAATTCTAGAGCTAATACATGCTTAAAAGCCCCAACTTCTGGAAGGGGTGTATTTATTAGATAAAAAACCAACGTGGGAAACCACTCCTTTGGTGATTCATAATAACTTCTCGAATCGCATGGCCTTGTGCCGGCGATGCTTCATTCAAATATCTGCCCTATCAACTTTCGATGGTAGGATAGAGGCCTACCATGGTTTCAACGGGTAACGGGGAATAAGGGTTCGATTCCGGAGAGGGAGCCTTACCAGGTGGACGGCCCATACGTGGCGGGTGTGCTTACTTGGATGTGGTAGCCGTTTCTCAGGCTCCTCTCCGGAATCGAACCCTTATTCCCCGTTACCCGTTGAAACCATGGTAGGCCTATCCTACCATCGAAAGTTGATAGGCAGATATTTGAATGAAGCATCGCCGGCACAAGGCCATGCGATTCGAGAAGTTATTATGAATCACCAAAGGAGTGGTTTCCCACGTTGGTTTTTTATCTAATAAATACACCCCTTCCAGAAGTTGGGGCTTTTAAGCATGTATTAGCTCTAGAATTACCACAGTTATCCATGTAGCAAGGTACCATCAAATAAACTATAACTGATTTAATGAGCCATTCGCAGTTTCACAGTAAAAATTTGTTTATACTTAGACATGCATGGCTTAATCTTTGAGACAAGCATATGACTACTGGCAGGATCAACCAGGTAACTATCCGATTAGAATCCATCTCGTAAGAGACTTCATCCGCTTTGAAAGGCGAAGTTAATCAAACCGATCTCAGCTTTGGCGTCGTTATCAAGGCGTCAACCTTTAATTGTAAATGACTTCAGTGTTCCGCGGAGCCGTTTTCCTTGCGGAAATTGGTTCAACACATCGCACTAGAAGCTCCTTATCCCCCGATCTCACTAGCTTTGAATACGATCTCCAAGTCCGAGCTCCAAGTAAATGAAGAGACTTGAGTCACGATCCTAAGAGAAGACTACCAACATTGGGTCGCACAATAAAGGCAACCACAACGCGGCGGATCTTCGAATGGTTAATTGCAATTTTAGTTGCCCAGTGGGTATTAATCCACATCATTAATCATCGCGGACAAACGATACAAAAGATCGATGTCCGGCTGTTTTGAGGAACTAGCATAAATGCTAGCTTGCCCTCGATCAACCAATCCTCATCTAGATGGCGACCGTACGTTAATACGACGTTTCAATAGATAAGTCCATAGTTAATCAGCCTTCGGAAAACCCGTTCCCTAGCAGGTACATCCACGGAGGTGCAACATTACTGCTGTCCTTGCGTAGATCCTTAAGAATTAGTACTAAGGCGTAAAGATGAATATAGGGCCGCACTACATCTTTCAGCCGAAGCTTACTTAATGATCGTGTTTTTACTAACGTTCCACGCTCTTACAATCTCGGCTCGAAGCTTAACATTGTTCAATTTTTCAATCGATTCAGAGTAGTACTGACTAATAGGCCTTCACCGTTACTTTGAATAGAGGCTTCCGAAGCTTTTGGCTTCTTCAACACTCTTTCATGTAGTAGTCAAAGTGGTCGCTCCGGTGGGGAGGCACTCGGAAGGTGGCCGTTTGTGCGGTTTCAAAACTCGAAAGGGCTCATGCTTGGAATTTGGAGCAAATCGATTAAATCGTGTAACGTCTTAGGTTGACGGGGCCACCTGTGTTCGATCCCACGTATCCTCAATTTGTTTTGGTCAAACTCGCGCTAGGCGATGGGCGTGGTTTGAGCAAACTTCTGGCACTAAATTGAAGATAAAAAAAACTTCAGGGAAGAGTGGGGACTTGTGGGCATGTTTGCTCAATGTCCTAGCCTATCTCTTGGGGTTCTTGGGTACCCTAGACTTCTACCGATTGGGATGATTGAATAGTGGTGGGAAACTTCAGTAGAATTATGAAAGAGCAGAAAAAAGCGAAAACCAAACCTCCTACACACTTTGGTCAAAACGAGCACCTTCACTCCTCACTCCCAGACATATTCTCGCAAATCGGGCTCGGTCAAGCTCAAGATATATAATATTAGACTTAGAATTCGAAGCAACCTTTGCGATTACTGCTACCTGCCTTGCTGAGGAAGTAAAAGAGTGAGCGGATGTGAGTCTGAGAAGCGCCGTGTCTTTTCCCTCCTCACTGTTCCCCTTGCGAATTTGGGCCCAAAATTTTCTCAGGCCGTTGCTGAAGTATAGTTCTTCGGTCTCAGAAGCTTTCGTCTATTTCAACCATGTCGAAAGTGCGTTTAGTCTGGTAGTCTCTCCCCTTGTCCCCATTCGACCTCGACTTCTAAAATTTGCAAGCGAATCCCTAGAGTGATACCTTTCTTTAGGTACTATATCAAGGACTTCACAGCGAAAAAATAGAGGTCCTAGCATAAAACAGACAAAGTCAGTCGAGCTCACCGTTTTAACTTTCTTTGCCTCGCAGCTCCTTGCAGATTTTATTTCAAGGCCCTATTTTCGTGCTGGACCTCGCGTACATGTGACAATCAAAGTGAGAGCTTATTAGAGCACACGAACAAGTTTTAAAAACCTTCAACTTCCTCGCCAGTGATGCGAGTACTTATCCCCCTC